>CM062806.1:446505285-446513643 GCA_031772625.1 Pinus tabuliformis
TCACTTCAGTTTATAATATTAATAATTCCTTTGGTTTATAATTTAATCATTTGAGTTTCTTAATCCCTTGAATTTAAAATATTAATTCCTAAGGTTTATTTATCGCTTGTGTTTTTAATATTAGTTTGTTTGGTTTATTGATTCCTTGGATTTACTAATTGCTTAGGTTTATTAATAATTTGTATTTATAATATTAATCCCTTGGGTTTATAATATTAATAACCCATTGGGTTTATTGACCCCTTTTCATTATAATAACAATAATCTCGTACTATTTTTTATGCATTGAGTTTATAACATTAATTCCTTGATTTTTCTAATTATTTGGGTTGGTAATATTAATCCCTTCGGTTTTTAGTATTAATAATCCATTGGGTTTATTAAACCCTAATATTGAGGGTTAAATATTAGTCCTAGAGTTTAATATTAATCCCTTAGGTTTATAATGTTTATCCTTTTGGTTTATTAATTCATTGGGTTTATTATATTAACAATCCCTAAGGTTTATTGATTGCTTGAGTTTATAATATTAATAATCATGTGGGTTTATTAATCCTTTGAGTTTAAAATATTAATTCCTAGGCCTTATTAATCTCTTGTGCCTTTGATAGTGATCCCTTAGGTTTTTAATATTTATCCCTTGGATTCACTAATTCCTTGGGTTTATAATATTAAAACCTTGGGTTTATTAATTCCTTGGGTTTGTTGATCCATCAAGTTTATAACATTAATCCCTTGAGATTTCTAATTCTTTGGGTTGGTAATATTAATCCATTGGGTTTATAATATTAATTCCGGGCTTCATTAATCCCTTTTGTTTTTCATATTGATCCCTTCCACTTTTTATCCCTTAGGTTTATAATATTTTTTCTTGGGTTTTCTAATTCCTTGGGTTTATAATATTAAACACTTGGTTTTATCAATCCCTTGGATTTAAAATGTTAATTCCTAGGGTTTATTAATCCCATGTGTTTTTAATATTGATTCCTTGGGTTTGTTGATCCTTTATGTTTCTAATATTTACCCCTTGGGTTTACTAATTGATTAGGTTTATAATATCAAAATATTGAGTTTATTAGTCGTTTCAGTTTATAATATTAATAACCACGTGTGTTTATTAATCTATTTAGTTTAGTTGATATTTTTAATTTACTTTAAGTAAATATATGAAACATATTAACAATTATATTAATAAATGTATAAGAAATCATTGATGATATTGGTAAGAGATATAACCTATTATAAATAATAATAAAATACTATTATTATGTTATATGTTAATTATATGGGATTTTGAATTAGAACTTTTATTATATTAACAAAATTTAATAATGTATTATTATTACATATTTCATTATGAAATTATATATGATGATGATGATGATGATTAACCTCCACTAAGACCAATGTGGTCTATTGGACCTCAAGAAAACAGAGTCTAATTGTTATTATTCAAAATCTTGTCTCTTTGATCAAGAAGTGAGGAAAGAAGCATTCAAGGATTGTTATAGCGGGGTTGGCTTAATAAGTAAAGAAGATTGGAGATGTGGATGATGATAGGGAATTGAGATCGGATGTGGGAAAGAGTTGGGCAATCTAAAAGGAAGTGTTTTTCATCTTCCACCTTCTTAGTATCACAAATCTAACAAATTCTATCGTCCCAGGGAGTCTTGGGTGTAGAACACCGCTCGATCTCACTCCAAAGCTCATGAGAGTTAGTTCTAATCCTAGTGATATTCATTTTCTTCTTAGTGCTAGTCAACATAGAGAGATAATTCTGGTTATCAAGGGTGGGTTTGATCACCTCCTTATAGTACCTTAGCTTCCTTTTACCCTCCACCTCCTTAGCATCCCACATCTTGTCCTTAAAATGAGAGGTAATAGTATCTTTGATAGTTTCCTTTCTTCCCATGATGATCTCCTCATTAATCCCCCAATTGTTGAGCCAAGACTAAGGATCCTGATGCCACTCGTGCTTGAGGCACAGTTGGGGGTTTTGACTAAAGTTAGAAGCAATCGTTGGCAGCCTCTTGGATTCCATATTTTGAAGCTTCTTCTTATACATCAGTTATCTAAACACAGTTGTAATTTCAATGGGGGATAGGCTAGATACAATCAAGATGATAAGATAGGGAGTATTTCACTTGATCTTGAGGTTATAGGTTATGAATTTCTTTTGGATCATCTTAATCTTTCTCCATGACTCCCTAGATATACTGCACCCCCAAACTTCACATTTGTATAAGATAACAGGGGTGACGAGAGTCTCAAAGAGGAACCCTTTTTTACTCCAAATGTAAATATTAGCTAACTTACAATTGTTTTCAAGCTCATAATAAGCTTTCCAGCCTCTAATAATTTTTTTCTGAATGTTGTAATTCTAGTTAAGTTGATGAGGAAAGTCAATACCCAAATATTTATAAAAATAAACCTGTTCAAGACAATGGTTATCATAGACAAAACTACCATGGGTGATCTTTTTGGATTTAATGATCATGACTTTAGTCTTGTCGGTATTAATATTCATACCCATCTCGGAGTAGTAGACATGAAGAGTCTTAAGTTGCTCGTCTAGGTCATCATGGTTCCCTCCAAGAAGAAAAATATCATCAACATAAAGGACATGATTAATGATAAGACTAGCGATCTCAGTGCCTTTGTTGCCTGCAGGTTCTAGACACTCCTGTAGTTTATCGATGTAAATACCAAAAAGGGTAGGCAAAAGGGGACAACCTTGCTTAACCCTAATATTACATTAATATCTTTAGACGATCCTTCCTTGGTCTTAACCTTGGAAATGATAGTCTCATAGAGGTGGATCACAACAATCCTCAGTTCAAGAGGAACTGTGATCTCTTCAAGCCTTTCCTAGAGCCTATTTCGGAGGACAATGTTGAAAGCTTTTCTAAAGTCCACAAAACAATAGAAGAGATTGGTTTTACTATCGCGACATTCCTCTATGATGATCCTAATGGTGACAAGGTGGTCAATGTGTTGTTGGGAAAAGTATCCAATACGGAATGACCCTATCCCACTCTAAGGGTGATAGTACCTCAGCAACAATCAAAGCAAAGCTATTCAAGATTACTTCTTTATGAGATGTAAGAGAGGGGAGAAAGAGATCCACTAACCGATGTCTTCCGCTAATGATTGATCCAATCTTCTCTCTTTGCTGCTTGCTCCCAGCTCCTTGCTCTTTCACTGGCCCAGCTACACCAAGATCCTGAAAAATAACAAGAGAGGGAAACTACAAGAAGCATACATTCATAATTGATTCAAGGATCAGAATAAATCAAATACACAAGCATAACAATACACCATTGAGACACATGCATATATAAGAACCTCAAATGCTTTATTAATGGAAGAAGTAAAGTTCAGGAAGTGATACAACCATAAAAGGCCCAATCCAGCATCACCTCCCAGCAGAAAGAAATCTCCTCTTCACCTCCTTCAAAGCAAATCACCCAATAGTTCTATACTCAAACCAACAGCACTTCCTTACATTCACCAGATTCCAGCCCCCCTAGACCTCATGAGAGAGCTCTATATGTAGGAGTTTTCGAGGAAGGATGAGTCAGCTTGAGGCTGGCATGAAGCTGACTAGTGTCCTCTCTCACTTCAGTTATTCTTTAGTTCTTGAGTCCACTTGGAGGTTCTTTCTTCCACTTGGAGATCTAGACCCTCTTACTCATCACCAGTCGAATTCTCTGATCCAAGTGTCATTTTCGAAGCTTCCTGGGCATTGACACCTTGAGGAATGACTGTGCCACTTGGCCAAACTCGCCCAGCTCAGGTAGCCTTCTTTGCAGTTAATATTCAGCGCAGGCACACAGTGGAGCACTTGACATTCAGCGCAGATGCTCAGTGGAGCAGTTGAAATGATCCAGAATTAACTTGTTTTTGAGTGTTTTCAGGTGGAGAACTGATATTTAGTGCTGTGATTTGCTGACCTTGTTCCTCTAGGGGTAGGAACAACATGTTTAGGGACTTTGGATCCCTTAGATTATGGACATTTCATGCTTCATTCTGTAAGGCACAAAAATGTCTATAACACAATGATCGAGTGATGTCTCCTAAAACCAGCTTTCCCTTAAGGTCTTTTACTCTAGCTCTCAAGCCAAAGGCTAAGATCTTTTTTCCAGAATGAGCCCATAAATCTTGGATAGGATGTGGTTAATAATAATGGTCCCATAGTTAGAGGGAACACTTTTGTCCCCATTTTGAAAGATAGGCACAATAAATATTTGTGTCCAAAGCTTAGGGAAGCCATGGTTTACAGCCAAATTGAGAAGCTTGTGGAGATGAGGAATCATGATATATTTTTCATTTTTAAAGCTCTCATATTGGTAAACTTCAATATCTTTGTCTTTCCCATTAGCGAGCTTATTAAACCCAGATTGAACATCTTCCAGAGAAAAAATATCATCCTTAAGGGGAGTGTTATGATGGTGCCCATGGTGTCCAGAGAGTCATACAACTCCTTAAGATAGTTATCCCAATTTTCTACATGGATATAATGATTATCTTTAGTTTTACGAATAAGCACAGTCCAACAAATTTTTCTGGGTGCAACCTTAGAAAGGTGGATAATATGCTCTTATCTCTTATTAATATATGATCTCTTCTTCCTCTCGATGAGAGCTTTGTATATACTTATATTCTGGAGCTTTCCTGGAAATTTTACGGTTTTTTTCATACCAAGGATTAGAAGCTCTATTATTTTTCTTATACGAAGTCTTAGTAGAGAATTTTATAATGGTGGTGGAAAGGGTAGTAGTAAATTGTAATATATTTGATCAATGTTGTTATTATAAGTCAGGGAGCCTAAATCCATTTTCAAATCCCTTAATAAAAGGTCAACATTACTTTTATTGAAGTGAATGTGACATTTTCCTTCACTGTTCTCCTACATGTTGGTGGTATGCATAAAAAGATTGAGGGATAAAGACTAAGGTCTGTGGTCAGAGTCAGGCTCGTATCAATTAATAAGCTCAAATTTCGTAATATGGCTAAGGACATGGATGTCAGAAATTGCATAATCGACAACACTGCTACCCAACCCATGGAAATAGGTCATCTAAATGGAGAGAGGCCATTTATTAATACAATTACAAATGATTAGGTCTTGGGAACTATAAATTTTGACAAGATCAGTGCCGAACAAGTTCTCAATTATGTCTTCAGATTCTCTCTTGAATCTATTAGCTAAGTTACCATCCTCATCAAGCCACAAGGGGTCAGAGTTAGAGTTGTTACTTAACATAATAGCTTAGTTAGTAGCAATTCGAGCATTGAAGTCCCCAAGCAAAAGGATATTACCTTCATTCCTTATGTTGTAGATGTTTTTTACTAAGGTATTGAAAGGACAATTCTTATCGAGGTTGTTTCCTTATAGGATGTATAGTTTCAAGCTCATAATACTTTTTATATTATGAAGTATGAGTATAATATATTTTAGTTTAATATTTAGTGTGTATATAGTTAATATATTAATATACTTCAAGTACATAAATAAAAAAATATTGGCAATTATATTCATAAATATATAAATTATTAACTATAACATACTCATGAGAATAAATACATATTATTAATAAGAACGAATTATTATTATTATTATATTATATGTGGATTATATGAAAGTTTTAAATAAGAAAAATTTAATGTAACTACTAATATTATATTAATATACAAAATAATGTTAATATAATAAGTATAATTATATAAATATAAAATAATATGGCTATTATTATTTATATAGTTATTAATAATGATAAATAGTTAGCCTTTAACAAAATACACCTACCAATTATTAATGTAGTGGGTAGATAATATACACCTATTGATGTATATCAACCACATTGGTAAATGTGGTTGTAAATGTATTTCATATATGCCTATAGGCGTATATCAACCACATCAGTAAATGTGGTTGTGCTAGTAGATATCAAATGACGAATTAAGAGTTTTGTCACCTAAAAGGAGGATATAGTGATAACAGTGTGTTTCTGGGAGATGTGCAGATTGGTTTTTGTAAGAATAAGACGTGATACATTTGAATCTCTTTGTTTGAAGCCAGAGAAAACCAACAACAAGGTGAAACAAACAACGAAGGCACGAGTATCTAGAAACTGCCGATATGTATTTAGATATTAAGGCATCATGGTTCATGATCTTGTTAGATTCACTGTGTGAAGATGATAATTGGTATCCATTTCGTTGACCCAAGACAAGAAATTACATTCCATTACCTATATAGAGAACCATGTATAAATTTTAAATATCACCGGTATAGATCCATCTTATCTACAGATCTATCAAGAGCCGAGAGGGATCAAATAAAATCTCTTGAGATGAAAACTTTCTTTAAAGTGAAAAATTTGACACTAAAACTGAAATTATTGATGCTTTACAATAAAAAAAAATTAAAAGAGACACGTGTCAACTCTAAGTTGAACATGGACATACTTACACATCTCTCTTACACTAGGTTGTAGAATGGGCCTCTAAGCTCAATAAGTTCTTTGAAGCCTATGAAACCTCTTATATTTATAATTTGTATATATTTTAGGGATGTGACACTTTTTCATTGAAGAATCTTGATTGAAAATTTTCAATTGGAACTAGAAAGAGCCTTATTGTGCCAAAAAAAATGGAGACAAATAACTATAATCAATGGTTGAATGCAATTTTCAAGTGAACGATAATCTATGTAATCTTTTAATTTTTTTCCCAACAAAATCTAGATGCAAATTTATGTGTTTCATTATTGCTTTGATGGTCACATAATTTCTTTATACAAAATTTATGTACAAGAATATTGAAGATTGGATCGTGAGGCAACAAAAGTAGCACATCTAAATAAACTCTAATGTTCCCACTTTGAAAGTTATTGTCTTACTTTTGGTTATATATTTATATATATAGTTAATGGGCAAGACTATTTGCATCCAACAACACTTGTTTTAGTTTTAAAGGGATAAAAATACATAGAAGTGTTACATTATATTTTTTATTTGAGAAATTCACTTTCTTTTAGTTTTTTAACTTTTCAATATTCAAAAGTTAATATGAACTATATTTTTATATAAAAATGAAAAATAATTTAAAATTTCATGTATATTTTACACATTGTGTTTCTTACTATATTAAATTGTGCAAACTTTAGAAGAAGAATTTTGTTTTAAGATAAGAACTTAACTCTATATATTTAAACAAGGAGACATAGGATTATGGTGTTAGAGTCTACATATTAATTAGGACCATATACGCATTCATCCCCTAGATGCCATTACACGTATGGTTTTTCTTTTTTACAACATAATTAAATTATTATTGTTCAAACAACCATAATGATTTTTTAAAATCATTTTAAACAATATAGCATGACATGTCCACACACACACACATATCACATTTCCTTTAAAAAAACAAAACTTACTATAATATTTTACAGTAAGAATTGTAAGCCTTGTGCATATGCATTATGATGCAAAAATTATGTGTAAAATATACATAAAAATAACATTATGTTTTATCTGTAAAACATATATTTAAATTGAATAGTACTATTCAATGTAGAAATTATAATAAAAATGAATCAAATTTGCATAAAATCAATTTTGATCCCTATTACTTGTTGCCTTGTCTTCATATTGAGGAGTTAGAAAGAAAATGTGTAGGTAATGTTCATAAATCTAGTTAAATGGAGTAGAAATAAATGCAAGCAAGAAAAGTATGTAGAAAGAATATGTGTAGGAGCCAAGAGGAAGGGGGCATGAGTCAAACTGGAATTGTTTCTCCAAGAAGGGGGCATGAGTTGAACTCGATTTGTTTCTCCTGGAAGGGGGCATGAGTCGAACTAGAATTCTTTCTCCTTGATAAGAAAAAAGAGGGTTCACCACAACATAATCATTTGATCTTGAATTCCCACTACTAATATGTAAAAGAATTTGATCTCGAATGGCCACTACTAAGAGGTATTTTCAATAAATATGTGATACATGCATGCATGAGCTCTATGAAAACAGGGTTCTATTGTATGAAAATGATAAATTTTCTTTTTTCAAATTTTCATGATGGGTGGAATTGTTAACATTATTTTCCTTTTAATTGTGATGGTACATAGAAAAATGACTAATCAAAAAAGCCATAAAAATGAAGGAAATATAACATATTATGAAAATAGAACATATCATTTGACAAGGAATTTTTATTTTAATTGTCGTTTGTAGGGAAATAATATAATTCCCTTCTATGATGAGTTACAGAGCTCTTGATGGGAAATGGCGACTTCAATTTTGATTCTTGGAGGCTCATGAGAATATTTTGAAGGGTAAGAAGAGAATGAGGAAA